>JASVEL010010814.1:0-28453 GCA_032618575.1 Nicotiana noctiflora | reverse complement strand
TAAGGCGAAGAAAGCTAAGAGAGATAAAATGAGAGAGTCTTACGGTGAAAACCTTTACAGGCACCCTAAGGCGACGGGAGGTCGAGAGAAATGAGAGAATCTCATTAGTGAAAACCCTTTGAAGGGCACTATGAGGTGATAAGGCGAGATGGTTACGAGGTGTCTGCGTGAGACAAGGTTGGGACATTCGTTTGCTTCTAGCAAAACGCGTCCATCAGAAAGTGATTGACATAAATAGACTGGATAGATTAATCTCAAAGGCACGGCATAACCATTGGATCAGTTACACATTCAGATAAGTTTTTCCCAGTTTTGAGTTCAGAAAAGTTTTCCCTTTCTTTTGTCATTCGCGGTCAGCATTCATTTTCTATCATTTTTTCCTTTTCTTTTGTTTTCAAAAATTGACTTTTCAAAGCTTACTACCAAGTCTCCCAAAGCGGTTCAATAAAGATGAATAGGCGTGGAACGAGGCAATAAGGCAAAAGTCGTTCCGATATTAAGATTGGAACGACAGGTTGATTGGAAGGTTCACAAGAATTATGGAGTACGATGGACACATATTACACATCCGGAAGATGATTTCTCACAACAGATCATCGACTAGAAGGGTCGGATCGAACTGGAGGTGGGAATAAAAGGGAGAGATGAGAGACCATCTGTGGAAAAAGCACCATCCCCAGCAAATGTCAACGTCATCCCCAAAAGTTCGAGGGAGGCCAAGCAGCCGAAAGAGAAAAGGAAAATTGCCCCAGCAAGAGCAGCATGAACACTCACGATGTTTTGAAACTAACAATTTTTCTTTGATTTAAAGCAGGAAAAGAGGGTTCGTCGGCAGAAAAGCATGCCACGTAGAAGGTTATCAAACTGGGGCAGAAAATTTTCTCCCATGGCAAAAATTTTCCTGAAAGCAAATACACAGTGGATAAGGATAGAAAGCAACGCAAGATTTTGGAAAATAACAGTTTCCAGCAGAATAGTTTTGAAAGAGGCCAGACAACACGAGGAAGTGATCTTTAAGCTTAAAATTATCCCCAGCAAGTCATGGAGAAATGAAACACCGATTTTCGAGATTTTCCCAGCAACATTATATACCGTAAGTTTTCAAGAAAGTAAAGCGCAAATCCCGAAGGAGGTTAAAAAAGAGGAAAAAGGAAAAGAGAGTCCCTGCCAGGGTAATTTTCAGTCAATGAAAATTCAACCCCCAACGAGCTCGGGAGAATAAAGGTTAAAGGAAGTAGAAAAAGAGGAAATAAAGAATACTTCCCCAGTAGCATTATTTCCAGCAGGTAAGTAAACGGTCCCAAGGATATCCCCAGCAGTCAAAGGAAAATAACACGAAGAAAGCAATTCCAAAACAAGGTAATTCAGAAGAAAAGGTGGCCCAAGAGACGATGCAGGGAGAAGAAAATGGTACATGAAGCAAAGGAAGGCGATATGGATGGGATGGAGTTAGTGAGTTGTAATTGAAGTCAGGGAGCCCGCCTGAAGAATGAAGTGGCGATTTAGTTTTGAAGTTGTAGTTGAAGTCAGGGAGCCCGCCTGAAGAATGGAGTGGCGATTTAATTTTGAAGTTGTAATTGAAGTCAGGGAGCCCGCCTGAAGAATGGAGTGGCGATTTAATTTTGAAGTTGTAATTGAAGTCAGGGAGCCCGCCTGAAGAATGGAGTGGCGATTTAATTTTGAAGTTGTAGTTGAAGTCAGGGAGCCCGCCTGAAGAATGGAGTGGCGATTTAATTTTGAAGTTGTAATTGAAGTCAGGGAGCCCGCCTGAAGAATGGAGTGGCGATTTACTTTTGAAGTTGTAATTGAAGTCAGGGAGCCCGCCTGAAGAATGGAGTGGCGATTTAATTTTGAGGTTGTAATTGAAGTCAGGGAGCCCGCTTGAAGAATGGAGTGGCGATTTAATTTTGAAGTTGTAGTTGAAGTCAGGGAGCCCGCCTGAAGAATGGAGTGGCGATTTACTTTTGAAGTTGTAGTTGAAGTCAGGGAGCCCGCCTGAAGAATGGAGTGGCGATTTAATTTTGAGGTTGTAATTGAAGTCAGGGAGCCCGCCTGAAGAATGGAATGGCGATTTATTTTGAAGTTGTAGTCGAAGTCAGGGAGCCCGCATGAAGAATGGAATGACAATTTATGATTAGAGTATGCTGATAAAGTCAAAAACCCAGCAGAAAAGCAGAACGACGTCTCATTTTCTAAGATTGATAAGGGAAGTGAACCATCGGAAAGTGACAGAATGTAACGGAAATCCCCAGCATAAATCCAAGTTCATAATCAGAAGGAAAGCAACAAGGATTAGAAAGATAGACTCAGACTTCGAAGCAGAATAGTTCGAAGATCACAAGGAAGGGACCAATAGTCGGAGTTCGGCAATCAAGATAGACCGAAATAACAATTGTCAGAAGAGAAGAAGCATGTGAAGAAACATCAGAACCAGCAAGATGGCAATGAACATGACAAGATCAAGCTGAAAAGATAAATAAAGATTTGCAATACTGTAACTTAGTCTAGCTTCTTATATATATATATATATATATATATAACAGCAAGTAGTGGCAATAGCAGCAACAACAGTAACAGCAAGATCACAACAGTCATGATAGTCCCAGCTACCAAAATTTCCCGAACTACATTGACCTGATTCCCTTTTAGCCAGGGATATGTAGGAGACCTTCTAAAGCAAAGGTTCGGTCAATCTTTTCCAAAAAATGCTTCATACGGAGTGCTTGAACGGGCAAAAATCGCTCGTGTCCGCTCACTTATCTTTGCACGAAAACTCTTCATGTTTACGCGCAAAGAGGGGCAGCTGTGAGCACGTGATTTTTGCCTCACACGAATTACTCCCAAAAGTTCAAAATAAAAAGAGTTTTGTATTGATTGCAATATTTGTGGATTTTTGTGTTATTTTCTGTTATTGTTTGTATTTGTGTGTCCATGTTTATTTGTTTAATTAATGAAAAATACAAAAATATGTCACATTTTCGTTTATGATTCATTAAAAGTAATCAAGTTTATTTTACAAAAATAGAAAATTACAAAAATATGTATTTTTTGCATTTTTAATGTTTAATATCACAATTGTGTGATTTATTTTAATTGATGTTTAAATTGAGTGTGATAATTATTAGTGTAACTTAATTAATACTTTTGTAATGTTTATTTGATTTTGTAGTGTAATTAGCATTTTTTTTGTTTTAATTAGGAGCCAAAATCAATAAATAAAGAATGAAGGAGTCAAAATTGGGCCACATCTTGAATTAATCCTCAAGCCCACACCAATGTTACCTTGAACCCAACCAAATAACCTACCAGCTTACCCGAACCCGCGCCCAATTAACCCGGTCCAGCCCCATCTCCCACCCTAATTAATCTAGGCTGTCGATCATCATTGATCCAACGGCCAAGATTAAATCCAAAATTTAAATATACCAAAACCCCCAAACCCTAATCCAAACACCTCATCTCCCATTTTCTTCAGACGCCGCCGCCACTCACCGTCTCCCACCCCACCAGAAATCGCCTCACAGCGGTTCCGGTGGTCCAAACCGCCTCAAAATTACACCCCAGATTCCCCAAGACCCCCTCTACATGAATACCTTAACCCCTTGTCTCGAATCATTCACGAACTCTTCGAATATCAAATTGAAGTTCGCCGGAATTTTAAAACCAACGCCAAACCACCCCAAATTTATACCACACCTTCGCCGGACCTTCCCCATGTCAATGCCAAACTTGGTACGGCTCAAATATAACCGGAAACCGTCGAACCCCAAAACCCATGTTCAAGAACCCTAAAAACCGAAAAAGAAGTTCAAATTGCCGGATTTCGTTAAATTGAGGTCTAATAGACCTTAATTGATATGTTTTCACTTGGAAAACATTTCAATTAAGGTCCTTTCAACCTCGAACACCAAAAGCCAAGTCGGCCGAGCTCCATTGTGGTTTCAAGGTATTTCTTTTCTTTTCTTTTCTTATAGTTGTCAATTTAGTTTAATTATTTTTGTTAGTTTCATTTGTTTGTTAATTCTTTTCCTTGGATATCTTCAATGTCTTCTTCTTTTGGGACCTTTTATTTGGTCGACTTATTTGCTTCTGATTGTTTGTTATGAATGACGTAGTTATAAGATAGGAATTCGATTCGTTTAAATTCGTCGAATAACGAATTCTACATTTTTGAGCTATGTTTGGCCGAGAACTCACTGTTTTTGGTGATTGGTTTGTTGGTCAATTCTAATGTTATGATTGTTTGTTTGATTACATATGTTGTCGAATATGTGTTCGCGTCGATTAGCGTTGTCGAACGATTAGCTTTGTATTCCCCGGCACTTGGCCGAGAATTCTTGATTCACTGTTTTGTTGCAATGATTTGAATACCAAATGTACATATCGTAATAGTTTGATCGAATGTTTGTCGATTAGTTCGTAGGTCTGTTATTATCACTTTTAGATAGACATTGATCCTCATTTGTGTCCATAACTCTTGTTGGACAGAATTAGGATTGTTTGTGATGTTTGCTGGTTGTTTAATCTGTTTAAGTGCTTAAGAAATAAGCATTAGGGTGCATTGCACATGGATTGGGTTGCTGGAACTGCTGGACAACAGTATATTCCAGTAGTTTCTGCCTTTAGTTAGTTGTTTAAGTGTTAAAATTCATACTTAAACAGATTTAAGTAGGATCAGAGAATAACAGGTAGATGCTTTTGTTTATAATAAGTTTTAAATGATAAAATAGGCAAAACAGATCTGGAAAACAGATGGAATGATGATTAAAAGGATTAAAGGGATTCACATGGTCTAAGGGAATAACAAAGGGAAAGCTGGAACACTTTAGAATAAAAAAGGGGTCTGTTTTAGGCTATAAAAGGAGATACACTGACTGAAAGCAGGGGGAGATTCACACATTGAGAGACAAACACTCAGACAAATAAAATAGAGAGATAGAGAGAAAAATTCTGAAGTGAGCTTGTTGCTGTTTCATTGAGTTTTGGCCAGATTTTGTGTTGGTGCTTGCATCTATCTTGGTTGGTTGTACATTGCTGCTGTTTTGTCGTACATTGCTGTTGTTGGTTGTTGTTCTGTTGCTGTTGCTGTTGTGTCTTGCTGCCTGCTGTGGTTGTTGTTGAACTGCCTGTGGTTGTTGTTGAGTTGCCTGCTGGTTGTTGTTGTTCTCCTGCTGTTGTTGTTGTGTCTCACTGCTATTGTTGCTGTTGAAATACATGGACTGCTGTTGTTGATTGTTTGCTGTTGGAACTTGATTATTGAATCCTATCTTGCTGCTATTGCCTAATAGATCTAATAGATCTACCAATTTTCAGGTACACACTTGTAAATCTCAAGCTTACGGAAATAAAGCAAATGAAGTGAAATGTTCATGCGACCTTGTTGTTAATTTTGTTTTCTGTTTCCTATTCTATATACAAATCCAAGTGAGACATTTGTATTCATTTAGGACTAGTTTAATTGTAAATCATTTTAATTTTCGTCGGAGTGGATTGATACATTTTAAATTAGCTCGTAGTAGATAATTAGTTAAAAATCACGAATCCATAATGGTTTTGTTCAGTACTCATTAGAATATGAGAACTAAGAATCAGTATGACATTATTTCTCTAACAATACCTTAATTCAGCAATAGGTTATATAATTGTGTGCCAAAAGCTTGGATGTCATTGTTTTAGTGTTATAAAGACTACAACAGAATTTGAACATTACTGTTGGTTCTCGAGTGCTTTCATTAAATATCAGTCATGATAGAATTGTAGTTTAGTTAAAATGCTTAGTTCTCAACAGAGGTAATTACCAAATTCAACCTCAAATTCGAATAAGCGAAAGGAATACAGTGATGTTGAATAAAAAATAGATACCTTCATTTTCTGAACATGTAGGTAAAACTATTTCATCTTAACAATAGTTTAATACATGTTAACAGCGGGAACAAATAAAAAGGAAGAAATACGTGAAAAGTTACTTCTGAATGTGTTACTGATGTGTAGAGACAATTCATAGTAAGCAAGCTTATGGCTCGTATGGTCAAATACAGTCGGAATTAATCAGGATTTTTTGAGACTAAGGAAGTAGAAAACATAGTATATTATAGACTTGGCCTTTAATAAAAGTGAGATGAGCCTCGTTATAAAATCAAATACACGGGGCCCTCAATTAATTGTTATATAATTTTAGACTCGGAATGACCATTTAGTGAATTTTACGGTCTTTCCCGAAGTTAACAACACGATAGACTCTTTAGGCACGACTTTAATAAAATACTTTCCTAAATACGGGTGCGCATTTACGTGACCCAAATCTTACTCTCGGCGAAACTGAAATACACTAAAGTCACAGGCGTACCGGTTGCGGTGTGGCTCGAAATGTGTTTTCGTGACGTCGTAATTCTTCTAATAAATTAAAAAGCGGGACGTTATTAGCACATAGTTAAAATATATAAGAAATCAGATAAAAATAAAAATTGCAGTTGAGCGACCGTGCTAAAACCACGGAATCCGGGAGTGCCTAACACCTTCTCCCGGGTTAACAGAATTCCTTATCCAGGTTTCTAGTTTCGTAGATTGTAATACAGAGTCATAAATTTCCTCGATTCGGGATTAAACCGGTGATTTGGGGCACCATTATTTTCCCAAGTGGCGACTCTGAATAATTAAATAAATTGATCCCGTTCCGATTGTCATTTAAGTGGAAAAACTCCTTCACTGATTATTATTACATTCCTTCTCGGGGTGTAGTATTAAACAGTGGCACATTTACATTTACGTATGGGGTGTGAAAAGAGGAGGTGTGACAATAGCATAAGCCCCAATTATGTCAATCGAACCTTAGTAACATCGATATGTCAATTAGCAACCTAGGTGGTGTCACAACCCTAGTGCCCTTCTTCCCATTCGATACAACTTTAGCAATTATCTTGAAGCATAATCTAGTTTCAATTAGTAGTTTAATAATAGTAGTTTATCATTGAAAAAACCAAAAATGTTAGGAAGTGACATTTGGAACAAACACGCAACTGTATTCTATCCAGATATGCAGCTCCAACTTTTAGCTCTCTGAGGAATTTGATCCCGACCCTCATATCGGGTAAAAGCTATTGCGACCCTCTCCTCATACTTTGTAGTAGTGTGGAGTTGTCTGTGATTAATTTATGGCACTGTTGTCGGAGAGCTAACGATTCTGGCTATCTGTTTAGTTAGTATTGCATTTTGTTCTTCTTTTGTTCTTGTTTACTAATTTTATTTGTGTCGATTACTCGGGTAAAAATGGCTCTCAATACTAACGACCCTCTTGGTAATGTGATTGCGAGGGAGGAGGTATCTGATCTTGATCAAGATGAGGTTCATATATTACCTCAAGCTCAACGTAGAGGTCGTCAAGCCAATGCAAATGACAAGAACAATGTCCCAGACCCACCTCCGCCACCGTAAAGAGTGGCTCCAAGAGTCCTCCCAAATCAAGGGTATGCGAGTTCCATTGTTACTCCCCGAATCCAAGCAGGAAAATTTCAAATCACAAATGTAACATTGACCTTGCTCGAGCAAATAGTGTATTTTACAGGTGCCTCCAATCAAAATACGTACAAGCATCTCAAGGGGTTCGTAGATACATGTTGGGGGAGCAAGAAAACGAATGTGCACGAAGATGCTCTTAGGTTGAGACTTTTCCCATTCTCACTTCGGGGGAAAGCATTGGATTGGATTGAGAGACTTCCCATTGATTAAATCACAACTTGGGATGAGTTGGCAGATAAATTTATTGCTAAGTTTTTCTTACCCTGGCATATGGCGGCACTTCGAGATGAGATATTGGCATTCAAGCAAAAACCAACGGAACCTTTGCATGAGATATGGTAGCGGTTTAGAACTAAGGTGAAAGAGTGCCCTAATAACAATATGATCGAAGTGATGATCCAACAGACCTTTTATCGGGGCATCAATACCACAAATCAATGCATTGTAAACCAATTGGCCAGAGGCAACTTTATGAAGCTTCCATACAATGAAGCTTGTGGTATTTTGGATGAAATAGCCGGAAGTTCTTCGTCATGGTAAAGTAGAACGAATATGACCCAAGGTGACCCCACGGTTATCCATTTTCACAAGGAATTGCAAGATCACAGTCAAGCTATTGCCGATCTTACTAATACTATGAATCAATTGGCGAAGGCGCAATTGCAACAAGTCCAAAATCCTCGCCAAGTTAATTCCATAGAAGGAGTAAATATGATTAAGAGAAGGCAAAGAGGGAAACAATCTCAAGGGAATTGTGATCAATATGATGATTGTGGTGGTTATTCAAATGAGTGTTATGATGAACCAAATGAAGAGGTACAATATGTGAATAATTTTCAAGGTAATAGTGAGAACTCTTCAAACCAACAATGGCGACCCCAAGGCAATTGGGGCAATCAACAATAAAACATTTTCACAAGGTTTGCTATACCCCGAGCAATCAGTAGTGATGGAGGATCGCATTTTTGTAATAGAGCTTTTGAGTCCTTTCTCTCCAAGTATGGTGTCAACCACAAAGTCTCTACACCTTATCATCCTTAAGTAAGTGGCCAGGTTGAAGTGTCAAATAGAGAAATCAAGAGTATTTTGTCCAAAACTGTCAGAGTCAGTAGGACCAATTGGTCTAAAAAATTAGACGATGCTCCATAGGCTTACCGGACCGCTTATAAGATCCCAATTGGTATGTCACCATACCGGTTGGTGGTTAGGAAAGCATGTTACCTACCAGTGGAATTGGAGCATAAGGCTATGTGGGCCTTGAGGAAGCTTAATCTTGAGTGGGATGTTGCTGCCATTCTTTGTGTTGAACAACTCAATGAACTTAATGAATTTCGGTTCCATGAATACTCTAGTTCGTCCTTGTATAAGGACAAGATAAAGTACATTCATGACAAATATTCTCACGGAAAGGAGTTCAAAGTTTGTGATTTGGTCCTCTTGTTCAATTCTCGTCTAGGGTTGTTTCCGGGAAAGATCAAATCAAAGTGGAGTGGGCCATTTGAAGTTGTATTGTGACCCCGTTTGGTGAACTTGATCTCAAGAACAAAAATGGTGAAGTTTTTAGAGTTAATGGGCACCAGGTAAAGCATTATCTTGGAAAGTTTGATGACATCCACGTGGTGGCGCTTCTTCATCTAAAGTGATGTGATGGTAAAATGCATCGTGCCACTGTTGATACCCCATTTTTTCCCTAAGTAATTTTTTATACCCATAATACTTTCAAAAGAGCATATTTATGCATATATTAGCACACCCAAGAGTTTTGGCATTTTTAATGATCAATTATTACCAAAGTTATCATTCTTGGTGAATAATTTATTTTATTCTCACATTTACACCAAAATATAATTAAGGTAATTTTTGCATATTTTTACAAGTTCATTTGGTAGTTTAAAACCTAAATTGCATATAATTGTAATTATAGTCTATCTTGTAATTTATAGTATTTTATGTTTATAAACTTAATCCCAGCATTTTTAAATTAATATTTATTTACCCAATACTCTTAATTTGCTTTTAAAATATGTATTACTATTTTTTTTTTAAATTTAAAGTGGAAAATTGGCTATTTACGATTTGGCCTCAATTGCATTTCAATTATAGCGAATTTGGCAACCCCAATTAACCCAAATTCAGTCCCAAAATTACCCAGCCCGATTTCAAATTATCCTGACCCTAACCATATGCCTGATCCACCCTGCTCCCATTCAATCTAGGTCGTTGATCTAAATGATCAACGACTACATTTCATCCTTTCCTTTTTAATTCTACCAACGTACCCCTAGCCCTAATCATTTCCTACCATACACCGCCCTCGAATCCCTCTTCTCTCTCAATTCTCTCTCATCTCTCTACAAACCTTAGCCGACGCCTCTCAATCCCACCCTAATCCATGGCCTCCCATGGCCATCAGAGATGTGTAATGGCCTCCCATGGCTCCTGAGTGTTTGCTTCCATGGTTTCACGGCCAAATCTCGAAGGAAGTTTGTCCAATCTTTGCCTGACTTCCACTCATGACCTTTCTCCGGTCGTCCCTGACTTTTCTCCAGCCAGCCATGGCTGTTCGAGTCAGATCCTTGGCGTTCCTGGTTAGATCGTTAATTTCTAAGGCATTTCTCACGTTTCTGGGTTCTTCGAAATCCTAATCTCTGGGATTTTATTGATTTTTCTTTCATATCTGCTTTAGATCTATACTTGCCATAAATGTTTAAGTGTGTTCTCGAAAGTTCTTCAACTTTTCTTGCCAAAACGACCCTTCATTAGGGTTCTTCCTTTAAGTTTTTCAAAGATCTCTCATTTTTAACATGCTTATGTTTTTGCTATGATTTGTCCATGTTTATTCTTCTATTTGTTTTAACATGTTAAAAAACCTAATTCCTTTAGTTTATTCGAGTTCTGAAAGTTGTCTGTTAAAAGTGTGCATTTGTTCTTTGTTGCTGATTCTTTCTTCCTTGATTAATTTGTTTAATTTTGAATTTTTACCATCTTGCAAATCCTGGTTACTATTAAAGACCTATTTTTCCTTAGAAGTTTTCTCACTTGTTCCTATTCTGAGACCCTTTACTTGCTTCTATGTCTTCTTCACTATTGTTTTTATGTGACTACTTGACTTGCTTGACTATTGTGCTTCGAATATTTTCTTACCACTGAAACCTAGCTTACCCTTATTGCTATTGTATGTTTGTGTTGCTTCTTTTTTCACCTCATTTAACATTGCATGCTTATTCATTCCTTTCTATTTATATTTTGAAGTGCAGAATTATGTTCCTCTCCCGTTTGATCTTGATTCCTTGGATTTTGCGACTAATTGCAAAAGGTTTTCTTACGAGCCCTAATTTTCTACTCATCTGTTTAAAATTAATTGATTCACTTCCTTTATTATGATGTTTTACCTTGCTGAATCCTTTCCCAAAAATAAGTCTGTTTCGTACTTAGACTTAGTTATCTACTTCATGCTTTTACTATCCTTTTTATGGCAATAATCAATATGCCCCAAACTATTTTTTTCTTTCCTTAATTAGGCCCGGTGACCCGTTAAGCAGTGTTTCCTTAATTTAAGGGGAATTACTTAGGTTAATTGATTCTGAATGGTGATTGTATCCATGTTTGAGTTTTAATTTTACTTATTACCTTATTTCTCTACACGTTTTGAAATCTATAAACACCTATACTCTTCTTTTTCAAACACACAAACACAGATGAACAATCTGAGTTCAAAGTCACTCTTACACTTAAAAACTCTCTCTCTCTCTCTCTCTCTCTCTCTCTCTCTCTCTCTCTCTCTCTCTCTCTCTCTCATTCTGCTACATGTGTTGTTGCTTTGTCTAGCCGGCTGAAAGCCAAGGCTAGACTGTGGACTCTTGTTTGCTCTACTTTTTCTGCACTCAGCTTCTCTACTGGTATGTCCTAGTTAATTTACATGTATCAACAACAACATGTTTACATTCCTATCTACTTCTACGCATGTTTTCTGCAATCCAGTTGTTATTAGCATGCTGTAATATGTTCCCTTTCCCTTGTAATTTAATGTTTAACCTATATGTACATTCTGTCAGTCATGTGTTATTTATTTGATACTTTATGAATCCCAAATCCTCATATCCCCTTTATATGCTTTAAGTTATGGTTCAGAAACATGATAATGTTTGAAATCATTGTCCATGGCTATGAACTTGACACTTTGGGGCCCTAAGCTTTGTCAATTTCCCACCCCCACTCCCTTATTGTGTGTGCTAAGTAACAACATTGGCCTTCTAGTATTTCTAATTATTACTCAGGCCATGGGTTGACCTCCAGTAGGTCTTTACTCTCTAAATAGTTGACCAACAGGTTTGGTCGAGGGTGTGCAGTCTATTTTGTGGCTAGGCATGACCACCAGCCTGCCTGGGTAGCCTCCATAACCTTTCTATTGCACTTACACTCATCCTTAGAACTTAAGTTCTGCCTCACTTATGTGAGCCTTGCCTTGGGAACCTTGAGCTCCTTCTGAACTTGAACATAAAAGGGCTAGCCCTTCTACACTGCTCAACTCAATTTCTGATTAACATCTTGGGTGTATGCACTGCCCGGGGTTCCTGAAATCCCTTGGATCTCTTAAACACCCTAGATGAGATAAGGCTTGGAAATCTGGATTTCGGAAGTGGCTCAATCTCATATTATTAGGCCTCAAGTCTTGATTAGGTTGCTCGTGTGTAGCTGAGGATTTCTGATGTATTTTTAATTCTAGTTCATTTCTTTTGGGTTGTAATAACTTGTACAAACTCGAGGAACATAGTAAAAGGGGGGTTCGGATTTATTTTTATGCATCAAGGGTAGAGAGAATTTTAATAGCATAAAATAGACTTACTTGATGTCCAAGAAAGGTATAATATGCATGCTAGATATTGAGTGCAAGTTGGTGCCAAGTTGCTTACAAATTACAAATTCAAGATTTTCAAGATTTCCAAGATTTTCAAGATTCTATCCAAGATTGGTTTGGGACTTATTTCCATATATTATGGGACTATATTTATTGCTTTACTAGTTCGTTAAGGTTAATATTTTCCTTTTCCTAAAATTGGTAGAATTACTTTCCAAGATTGACTTGGTTTTGGTTTCCTAGAGTTTTACCTTTTCCTATTTTAGTTGGACATGTTGTCCAAAGTAGTTTAGGACTTTATTTCTTAATATTTAAGGATAATTTCGTGATCACCCTCTATATAAAGGGGTATCTTCTTTGTTTTTAGGTAGATTATTCAGATTATTATCAATAAAACTTGTGAGATTTGTCTTGCACTCTTGTGTGGCTACTCTTGGATTTATTCTTCAACCTTTAAGACTCAACTTAAGGTAGTAAGAATTGAACCCTTTTCGAAATCTTAGATCACTTCTAGGTATTCAAGAAAGGTGATAAGTTTAGGCTTATTGTTGTTCTCGTTATTCTAAAGGGTCGGGTTTCACAATCTATTTGTTATTATTAATTTCTCCCAAAGGCGATTAGTTCTTTGTTAGCTAATTGTTGTTGTTAGGATTCAACTTCAAGAATAGACTTCTTGAATTCAAGAAACTCTTTCTTGAATTCAATCTATCTTTAATTTCTGCCTTTTTCATTTCTTTATTTTCTTTAAGCTTCCGCACGTCTTTTGTTTTTCTTTAGTAAATCTTGAATCCCCTAAAATCTATTCAAGGACAATTATGAAGGTTGGGAATCACAAAGAGGGCCTTTTACAAGATCTCAAGTTAAAAAGTTGCAAAACAAGGTCATTGGACCAATTTCGCTCCAAAATATGCCCAAACATGCAGCCCATGAAGTCCTACATAAAACAACATTTTAATAGCAAAAAAAGGACTTACTTGATGTCCAAGAAAGGTATAATAAGCGTGCTAGATGTTGAGTGCAAGTTGGTTCCAATTTGCTTGCAAATTTCCTTCAAGATTTCCAAGATTTTCAAGATTCTATCCAAGATTGGTTTGGGACTTATTTTCATATATTATGGGACTATATTTATTGCTTTCCTAGTTAGTTAAGTTTAATATTTTCCCTTTTCTAAAGTTATTGGAATTACTTTCCAAGAATAACTTGGTTTTTGATTCCTAGTATTTTCCTTTTCCTAATGTAGTTGGATTTGTTGTCCAAAGTAGTTTAGGGCTTTATTTCCTTATTTCTTTAGGTACAATTTCGTGACCCCCACTCTATATAAAGGGATATCTTCTTTGTTTTTAGGGAGATTATTCAGATTATTATCAATAAAAATTGTGAGATTTTTCTTGCACTCTTGTGTGTCTACTCTTGGATTTATTCTTCAACCTTCAAGACACAACTTAAGGTGGTAAGATTAAACCCTTTTTGAAATCTTAGATCACTTCTAGATATTCAAGAAATGTGATAAGTTTAGGATTATTGTTGTTTTTGTTATTCTAAAGGGTCGGGATTCACAATATATTTCTTGTTTTTAATTCTCTACCAAAGGCGATTAGTTCTTTGTTAGCTAATTATTGTTGTTAGGATTCAACTTCAAGAATAGACTTCTTGAATTCAAGAAACTCTTTCTTGAATTCAATCTATCTTTAATTTTTTTCTTGTATTCGTTTCTTTATTTTTTTAGCTTCCGAACGTTTCTTGTTTTTCTTTAATAATTCTTGAATCCCAATCGTGTTGTTATCTAGTGGTATCTGAGCATAGGCTAATCAAGATTTCAATCTTGATAATCTTGGGAGATTAAAAAAAAAAATTCAGCCCCCCAAAAAAGTGTTCTTGTTCATCATTACTTTCATAATTCAAGTACTATTTGGTTTCCAAGTCAAAAAAGGAAACAAGAAGAGGGGATCCTAGTTCTTGAAGATTAAGGAAACTTCTTTCCTTATTCTTGTAGGTTTTGAGTTTCTTAAATTCTTTCCTTTTTTTCTACTTATCAATTCCTATTCTTTCTAGGTTTGGTCTTCCACTTTCCTTTTCCTTTTCTATCTCTAAATTCTTATAACTAAAGGGTTGTGACTAGTAAGGTTTATTAATAAATCTAAAGATTAACGATCAAGGGTTTTATTGAGTGAAAAAAAGGAAAAAAAAGTAAGAGTATATATTGCTTTGCTCAAGATGTCTTGTAGTGGTAGTGACGATGAACAAAGGATTCTTCAAGAAGCCAAAATTAAAGGAAGTAATGATTTTACCTTGAAAGCTATGCATCAACAAATTGAAAGGTGGAATTTGCAATTTCAAGAGATGAGGGACACCATTGTTGAGCAAAATATTACAATAGCTGAACTTAGGAGGTGAAATCATGCTAGACCCCAAGCTAGGAGAAATATACCCGTCCCCATTGAAAATCAAGAAAACCCAATCGATGATTTTAATAATGATATTGATTTTGATAGGGTAGGAAGAGATATGAGGGGAAAAGAGGAAGACTTGAGGATGATAGTATAAGTAGTATAAAGATGACGATGCCATCTTTCAAGGGAACAAGAGATCCAAACTTGTACCTTGATTGGGAGAGAAAAGTGGAAGCCATCTTTGACTGCCACAACTATTTGGAGGTTAAGAAGGTTAATATTGCTGCTTTTGAGTTTTCTGACTATGCTGCAATCTGGTGGAAAAAGCTTTCTAGGGAAAAATTGCAAGAAGGACAAGCACTCGTTGCTACGTGGGCTGAGACGAAGAGGGTAATGAGGAAGAGATTTGTGCCATCATACTTTCAAAGAGATCTACAACGTCTTCAAACTTTGAGGCAAGGTCCTTGTCCGTAGATGAGTACTTTAAGGCTATGGATATGGCTATGATCCAAGCTAATTGTATGGAGGAAGAGGAAGCTACAATGGCTAGGTTTTTAAATGGTTTAAATAAGGAAATAGCTGATGTAGTCGAATTGCAACAATATGTAACTTTAGATGAGTTAGTTGAATTAGCAGTAAAGGTAGAAAGACAAAATAAAAGGAGACAGCAATCTTGCTCATGGAGAAGCCGGCCAACTACTATTCCAAAGAAACAATGGTCGAAATCTGAGGAGACACCTACTCTTAAATTACATAAAGACAAGGGCGAGAACAAATTGGAATCCAAGGATGGGGGTAAGACTTTTATGCCTAAGACTTCAACTTCTATTTCTTCAAATCAATGTCTCAAGTGTCAAGGGAGAGGGCATAAGGCTTATGAATGCCCAAGTAGAAGAAACATTCTAATTAAAGAGAATATGGAAAAATATGAGAGAGAAAAGAATGAGAGGAGTAAGGGAGTGCATGTTGGTATCCCACTAGAGGAAAAAGGAGAGGTTGTGTTGAGTAAAAAGAGTGTGATGTCAAGGAAGGAAAAGAGTGAGCTTGAGAGGAAAGAAAAGAGAGAAGGCCATAAGATAGAAAAAGACTTTGAGGTAGAGAGAGAGAAAGATGGTTTAAGTGATGAAAAAGAAGAAAACTTTAGTGAGAGAAAAGAGGCTAAGGGCGATGCAAAAGTTAGTCTTGAGGTAAAAGCCAAAGCGAGTGCAAGTAAGAAAATATGTTCTTTACTTCCTAACCCATTAACTCTTTCTTGTTTTACCTCTTGTGTATTTGTGAAGCCACATGTTGAAAGATGTTCTAAAAGAATAGGTGAGGCGAGAGTGATGCCAGCAAAGGATCCTATTAGAGTCCAACATAAATTAGGCAAACTGAATTCTTGTTGGATGGTGGAAGATAAAAGCTTGATTCATTTATCCGTTGTAGAGCCTTTTGACTATTTTGATCCCTATTTACAGGTTTATAACATGGAGTTTCCTAAAATTATTGCTAATTTGGAGCCATTGCATAAAACAATACAAGGTGATGATGTTCCACTAGTAAATAAGTCCAAGTACGGTATGTATAATTGGTTTATTCGAATTCTTGCCCTTTCTAGGACACCTAAGGTATGTTTGAAGGTAATGAACTATACTCTAATTTATTATGTTGATGACTTTATAATGGTTATGGATGATGGTGTTTTGGTGCATATCAAGTCATTAATAGTAATATCTAAGTTCAAGTGCAAGAGTAATTTGCTTCTTTTTGAAATTGAGTTCGACGTGGATGATTATGAATTCCAACTAGGTAGAAAGAGGCTTGCGAATGATTTAAAAATTTCTTCTTCTCTTATTCAAGTGTCTAGTGAGATTTTGTGTGATAAATTGCTAGATAGTTATTCTTTAAGCCATGTTGACTGTGAGCTGGTACAAGTGTTTGCTACTAGTAAAGAGGATATGCATGATTATTGTGACGCTTGTGATCAAGTACTCTTTCATAAACATATGCATGAATCTTTGTGTAATATCTTGCGCAATTATTTAGAATCCATTGATGTTGCGAATAATATTGGGGAAAGTTGTAATCATGAGTTCGAATGTATTGAAACTTTTATTTTGGGAATTATGGGTTCTTCTAACCTTCTTGAGGATTTTTGTGCCTCTGAGAATAGTTTATATGTTGAAGAATCCATGAAATTTGTAATTGATACTTGGCTATATCATAAATGAGTCTTATTTGATACATGCAGCAGAGATACTTGTTTTAAATGGACACATGATTAAACTTTTGCAATTTCATTATCATGCACATTTTTTGACTACCTTAAGAGAGGCATTTATGGGAAAAATCTAAGTAGGTATAAATTTTATTGGGATGATGATATCCATATGTTGTATAAAGGAGTATTTACACCTATTAGGCTTAATTGGTTTAAGTGGACACATGGTCACTATCTTGTTTTATTCTTACCATTGTTTTGTGTATGCCATTTTCTAGTGCCTGTATTTGTTTTCTTGCAAGGTCGAAATTTGAGGACGAATTTTATTCAAGAAGAGGGGAATGATAGCATCCTAGGAAGCTCAAATCTATTCAAGGACAAGTATGAAGCTTTGGAATCACAAAGAGGGCCTTTAACAAGATCTCAAGTTAAAAAGTTACAAAACAAGGTCATTGGACCAATTTCGCACTTAAATGTGCCCAAACTTGCAGCCCATGAAGTCCTACATAAAACCATATTTTAATAGCATAAAAAGGACTTACTTGATGTCCAAGAAAGGTATAATAGGCGTGCTAGATGTTGAGTGCAAGTTGGTTCCAAGTTGTTTACAAATTTCCTTCAAGATTTCCAAGATTTTCAAGATTCTATCCAAGATTGGTTTGAGACTTATTTTCATATATTATGGGACAATATTTATTGCTTTCCTAGTTAGTTAAGGTTAATATTTTTCCTTTTCTAAGATTATTGGAATTACTTTCCAAGAATAACATGGTTTTTGATTCCTAGTATTTTCCTTTTCCTAAGGTAGTTGGACTTGTTGTCCAAAGTAGTTTAGGACTTTATTTCCTTATTTCTTTATGTACAATTTTGTGACCCCTTCTCTATATAAAGGTGTATCTTCTTTGTTCTTAGGTAGATTATTCAGATTATTATCAATAAAAATTGTGAGAGTTTTCTTGCACTCTTGTGTGGCTACTCTTGGATTTATTCTTCAACCTTCAAGACACAACTTAAGGTGGTAAGATTAAGCCCTTTTTCGAAATATTAGATCACTTATATATATTCAAGAAAGGTGATAAGTTTAGGCTTATTGTTGTTTTTGTTATTCTAAAGGGTCGGGTTTTCCAATCTATTTCTTGTTTTTAATTCTCTACCAAAGGCGATTAGTTCTTTGTTAGCTAATTATTGTTGTTAGGATTCAACTTCAAGAATAGACTTCTTGAATTCAAGCAACTCTTTCTTGAATTCAATCTATCTTTAATTTTTGTCTTTTATTCATTTCTTTATTTTCTTTAGATTCCGCACGTTTCTTGTTTTTCTTTAGTAATTCTTGAATCTCAATCGTGTAGTTATCAATACCTATAGGAGTTTATTATGATTTCTGCAATTTCACACCTAGAAATCATGCCTATAGGTTAACTTTTAATTTCTATAAATACGCCTAGAAATCATGCCTATGGGTTAACTTTTAATTTCTGCAAATACGCCGAGAAATCATGCCTATAGGTTAACTCTTAAATTCTATAAATACGCATAGATATACTACCTGTAGGTTAACTTCTAATTGTTCCGTAAAATTGATATAAAAATATTGTTTATAATACAACTGCATTCTGCATTTATCAACATCGCTAGGAAAATAGTTCGTAGGTTTAGAAATAAAAAATGCACATAGATACCATATTCATAGGACCTTTTGTTAACGTCTAAAAAGGTGTCAAAATCAGCAAACGTATAGAAAGCATGCCTATAGGAAATCTCGAATCCGAATAAAGGTAATATTAACTGCTGAACTCGTAATATCATGTTAAAATTGGTAACCCCTTTTCATTATGCCTCTTTTTTCTAAACTCAGTATATATCACGCCTAGTTCTAATCAACACTTAGATGCTCAATCAGATCGGTTTTAGTCAACTGCATTCGGGTAAGCCTAATGTAGACCTTTATCCTAAAAATATGTGTTGCACCAGTCCACTCGTCGCTTTATTTAATTAAGACCAAAATCAGTACATGTAAGACATGCTAAACTCGGTTATTTTTTATGGTTATGGAGGCATATTTGAGCCCTGTTTGCTTGTTTGTTTCCCTATATTTGCATTACATATTTTGGTTGACGCCTTAGCATTTTGTCCATTGAAAACTTCTAAAAACCCCAAATCCCTTTCCCTTTAGGATTAATAGTCCATTTTCCTTTGGGACTGATAGGATTAGGATGGGTAATAGCATGCGATAGGTACCGATACCATTCCATGCTTTAATACCTGAACGGAGTGGGAAGGGTAGACACGGAGATGATGATCACACGATAATACTATGCGTACAATTGGATACCAGTGTTGTATGGATGATCCATGTGATATATAAACCTAGGACCCCTCCCTCTTTATTAGATTGCTATTTTTAGATTTTTAAAAGCTGTCCAATTTTCAACTTCAGTTTCTTGTACTTCTTTTAAGTTAATTTACCTCAATTACTTGACCCCTTCCCATTACTCGCATACCATTTTCTTTGATTATAAAACTAGTTCCTTCTAAATTTCAGAATTTTTAAATCCTTTCGTGCTTCTTATTTGTAACTGTTATGTAACGACCCGGCCCGTCGTTACGGAAATTTACCACCCCGTCATGTTGCAATTACATGTTTTATGCTTTTATATCAGTGTTAGAGCCTATCGGGTGAGTTAGGAGTGAATTGAATTGAAAATGAAGCAAATAGCATGTTTGAAGGAAGTTTGAATATGGAAAGTCAACCAAGAGTTGACTATCGAGTTAGAGTGCTCGGAATCGGATTCTGATGATTCGCTAGTTTCGGGGGATCATTTATGACTTAGGAGAACAATCAAAATTGAATTTGGAGGTCCGGTGTAGTTTTAGGCTTGAATTGGCTAAAGTTGAATTTTGGCGAAAACCGAATGGTAGGTGATATTTTGATCCGGGGGTCGGAATGGAATTCCGACAGTTTCTATAGCTTCGTTATGCGATTTTGGATATGTCTGCAAATTTTTAGGTCATTCGGAGATCGTCTGGTCGGGTTTTTGATCGAATGTCGGTTGTAGAAGTTGAATGAAAAACTTACGCTTGAATTGCTTGAATTTGATGTTTTTCCGTGTTAAAGTATGTGTTTTTATCATTGGAGCAAGTTCGTATCGTGTTTTGTAGTATGTTGGTGGTTTCGTTGGGGTCCCGACGGCCTCGGGGTGAATCCGGACCATCATCCGGCATTTTTGAACATGAAAAATCTGCAGAAAATTGCAGAAACAGTGCAGGATTTTTAGCCTTCGCGTTCGCGAGGCAAGGCCCGTGTTCGCGTAGGCGGGGACCAGTTGGTTATCGCGTTCGCGAAGAGGAGGGCCGCGATCACGTAAGAGGACATAGGGAGGCATCGCGTTCGCGTGTATGGAGGCCGCGTTCGCGTAGAAGAAGAAGGAAAGGTATCGCGTTCGCGTCAGCATGGTCGCGTTCGCGAAGAAGAAAATCTGGTGGCTGAGAAAAATGGTCATCGCGAACGTGTGGTTCAGTGCCGCGTTCGCGAAGGGTTAGCCTGTCTGTGCATCGCGAACGCGAGTGGAGTCTCGCGAACGCGTAGAGCAAAGGTTCCAGGCAGTGAAGTTAAAACCATAACATTTCATATACGGGTTTCACTCCTAGAAACCCCCATTGTTGAGCTCTAGAGTGAGAAAGTGACGGGAATGGCTGGGAAATCATCGGGTTATTATCGAAGGTAAGTTTTATGTTTCATTTACGCATTTTATCTTGAAATCCCCCTTTTATTTCACTGAAATTGGATCAAATTGTGGGGAAATTTAGCCTAGGCCAGGGATTTGGTAAAATACCGAGCAAATGGAGTTCGATTTTGGTAAATTTTATATGTATGGACTCGTGGCGAGACGAGGGTTCTGGAAATATGAGTTTCGAAATTTTTCGAGATGTGGGCCCGGGGCTCGGGTTTTGCAAATTTTGTGATTTTTGATATTTTTTGAGTTCTTTCGATTGGGTGATGTTCCATTAGCCTATTTGATATATTTGTGCTGATTTGTGCTAGTTTTGATGTGCGTGGATGCCGGTTCGAGGAGCTAAGGCGTCGCGGGCATGAGCTTTCGTCGGTTCGAGGTGGGTAATACTTGTAAATGATGTCCTGAGGGTTGGTAAACCCCGGACTTGCACATCTTAGTGCTGTGTTGATGTGACTTGCACGCCGGATAACGGGCGTGGGGTAGAGCACCATTGGGGATCGTGACTTGGCCCGTCCCGCGTAATAAATAATAACACCTAATTGTTGAAATGAATTGGACTAATTATCATACTTAGGCTTCGTGTCGATCATTTGAATCCTTCAGGGATTAGTATCATTGTCTTGATAACACTGTACATATTTTTATCTAAATTTAAGGTTTTAAATGGTATTTTTCTATTCAGCATTCTTATAAGGTTATGGAAACTTGAACAAGGTCTTAATAATATTTTAGCTGTGAGCTAATATGATATTGTTATCCGTAGGGCTTTCTTGATTTTTTGTTAGACTGATTGGGCCGAGGGCCATATGTTAGGGCATGACATTTCATGTGAGCATATGCATACACATGCATGGATCGGACTGCACGCCGCAGTGGTATACGGATCGGGCTGCGCGCCGCAGCAGGTGTGATATTAATATTGTGCTTGGGCTGTAGGAGCCCCTCCGGAGTCTGAACCCCCACAGTGAGCACGGGTACCCAAATTGGATCGGGCTACACGCCGTAGCGGTTATATGCATTGCATGGTATACATACATTGGTTTACGTGTACTACGTGGCATAACATTCAGTACTCTTACATTACTGGCACACATGCATTAGTTGCCTTATTGACCAGATCTCCTGGTGTAAATTGATAAGGAGTGCTGAGCCCGAGGGGATGATTTGAGTGTGGACTTGCACTCTGCTTGAGATTGTATCCAGGTATTGGTATATTATTATGAAAGAAAGTAGCTAAAATTGAGATTTCTAAATAATCTACTCACATATGCTTGAAAGGAATAAAAAGATAGTTCTGTATTGTGTAGCATGAGATAGTGCCTATCGTGGTTTTCTTCCCTTCGGCATTATTTACTTTTATTACTGCTGAGTTGGAAGTACTCACACCCGACTCCCTGCACCTTGTGTGCAGGATCCAGGTACATCATAGTGGAGCTGATTCTATTGCGGCTCGGGAGTACTTTTGGACAGTCGAGGTAGTTGCGAGCGTTCGCAGGACCTGATTCTCCAGTTTGTCTGTATTTTGTTCTGATCATCCCACACTTGTGCACAGTTACATTCACTATTTACACTTTGTATACTATGTAGAGGCTCATGACTCTTGACCCTTCGGTCTATGGGAGTTGGCACATGTTGGGACTTGGTTCCCTATTTTTAATATATCTATCACTGTTATGCTTAAATTGGATAAAGTGAGCTTGTGGCTCCGTGATTGTTGTTGATTGGTCGGGCTGGCCTAGTAGTGTGTTGGGCGCCATCACGACCGGATTTGGGGTCGTGACAAGTTGGTATCAGAGCATAGGTTTACTAGGCCTCATGAGTCTTGAGCCGGTTAGTAGAGTCTTGTGGATCGGTACGGGGACTCCTGTACTTATCCTCGGGAGGCTGCGAACCTTTAGGAAACACTTCACATTTCTTGGAATTCTTATCGTGCGCACTTGATTGAGCTTGAGATATAATTTTGAAATTCCTTCCGCACGTATGTGTACACATCGAGCGTTCAGTAATATAATTGACTTATGGCTTACGATTCCCCGATCGAGGGGCGAGATATAATCTCCATGAGTTCATGTTGGGCCAGTCGGGAGGACTTGAGGCTGGATCCATGTCTATGGCTTGAGCACCAAGGTATTAATTTTGCGAGTCGGTATTATGAAGTTCATACGATCGGTACTGATCCTTATTGTGCAAATGGCAGTTTGATAATGGGAGAGCTGTAAGGTATTCAATACTTATTGTGATTTGATATGTAGCCCTAGTTATGGACGTGAGAAATATGTTCATTGCCTCTTAGCGGAAATGTAAAGTGCACTATGTGTAGTGGAACGAGTTTAAACTCAGGAAGACTAAAATGACCTTGCTATGTGTATCCTGGTGGAAGGTATCGTGATGAAATGATAAATTGAGAAGAAGTAGGAGGGTTGATCCTCATGTGTAATTGAAAGGTATTTGATATGTGTTATGATTCGAGCAGATACAACGCATGTTCAAGTATAAATTGTGATAATATGATTCGTGTAGTATTGAGATTTAATGTTGTTGAAATACATTGTGATATCTTGTTGAGTTGTGGATGTATTGTTAGAATGGTTTGGTGATTCTTTGGCAGGTGGATAGGCCAATTTACAAAGGAAACTCTGCCGAAACTTTTGGAAAATTTGGGACTTAGAAAGATTTCTGTCACCTAAAGAGAGTGGGCTTATTGGTGGTGCATGTATATCTGCGAGAATTGCAGAAAAGCTAAGGTCTCTGATGGTTCGAGTCTCTGTCAAGGCTTGTAAATGACTTGAGTTTAATCTCATATTAACATTTCGGCATCAATTGAGTAATAATGATATGAGTGGTTGAAAGTGCTTTGATGTATGACTCCGAGCTAAGTTGGGGAGGTTGTTATTGATTAACTGATTGCACTGTCGTGTGCTGTGTTGGCTCTGTCTCTAGGTATGTTTGGGAAATTTTGATAAAGGTTATGGTGCTTCGTAGATGTGAAGAAATACTAGGATGTTTTGAACGGATGTTGATAATGAATGTTCGGTGTATAGAAAGTTAAGATAGCTAATTGTGTTTGTATGTAATCATGATCTGCATTGTCGGAGTTCTAACAAGGCACGAGTGGTCCTACTCAATAGGACAGTTGAATTACAGCTGAATAAGGGTGAATGATGTCCGAGAATGGTTTTGCGGTGTTCAAGATTTTGCTTGTAACAGTCAGGTGCCTTAAGATTTGTGTATGTGGCTAAAGATGGTGGTTTCGTTAGAGAAGATCAAGGCTTGTGTTATATCATGTGAATGATGGGATTCTAGGTATCCGTATGGGGAAGTAATAATAACAATTTAAAAATCGCGGGAAGTTCATCAAAATAAAGTGTGGTAGCATGTGGTACTTTTGGGAAACATTGAGAGAGTATTCAGCGGCCTATGGGTCTTAGACCGTGTGGTCTTGTGTACGAGCCTTGTGCGGTAAAAAGAGGGTTGAGGCATTGCCGTACTACAGTAAAGACTGATATGAAATTAGAGATGAATCAGAAAGGAAACTTGGTAAATGGAATGACTTGTTAATGAACCAGAATGGTATATATAAAAAAAAAGGATTGATTCCTGGTAGGTGGTTGAAGTAAGGAGTCTTGCAGACATTGCAGCAGAGCTTTTGAGTGTTGGTAGTTGTGTAACTCGATATGGGTATAAGGATTCAGTCCTGGCAGTTTAACTTATGCAATGTAATTGGGGAGAAATAGTTTATGATGTGTTTTATCACGGTTTGAAAATGAGTATATTCCTGTCGGTATGCGAAGCGTGGAATGTGTAATGAGTTTTTCTTCTATATGGGATCACAAAAGTCCTTGACTAGTTGAGTGCGTCGATGTTTGCGGCGTAGGAAAGGGATAAGAATTTCCATGTTATCTTAGTATGGTATTGTATATGCGATGTGTTATGGAAAAGTTGATAATGGTATATTCTAGGTTTTGAGATCAGTTCATAATATATGGGAAGTCAATAAAATTATTGAGCAGTGCGGACAGCTGCAGGTGAATTAAGAATCGATCTTTCTGATAATTTAAGAAAATGGTACTGCTATTCTATTAACTTGGCAGGGAATATGATCCAAACAGGACAAGGTAATGTAAACTGATGATATCCAGTGGTATGGTGGTATTCTCTTGTTGGATCGACTATAATAACTGAGTCGTTGATGGCATAGTGAAATTTCTGAATGGCCGTCGTGGTATGAATGGACACTTGATGTGCGTTATGTATTCGTACGGTGGAGTGTGGAACCAGGTATAGCGATTCATGTGTTACATATGTGTTGGAGACTAGAAGTTCTCGTAATCCGCCTATGCAGTGGTTGTATATCGCGTGTATTGGCACCGTTTTGTGATTATTGGAAATCGGAAGCCCTAGTGGCTCTCTCTTAGGTTGATATGATGAATTAGGGTTATGATACCTTATTTCAGACTGGTTGACATAAGTCAGGTCGTCTAGACAAATGTGATATGGACTATGTCGGAAAATGGCACAAATTGCGTAGCAGGAGAGCATCAGAGTATGCTCCAACAGAGTAGTTGTACCCGGGACCAGCGGACGGCTGGTAGGCATTGCTTTGTCAATTGGACCTTAGGGGCGGATGTTAGTGTAGAGGTATCTACCATTGATTCAGTTCCAGTATTGAGAAACGTTGTCAGATGCGTTTCATGTGGCCGAGCTTGAGGCTATATATATATATATGTTTGCTGTAGTGAGGAACTTTGTCGGATGTGTTTCTTGTGTCCGAGCTTGAGGCTATATATGTGTACTGTAATGAGAAATTCGACTCGATGTGCATTTCTTTTGCGAGGGTATGGTATCTGGATCGGGTGGCACGCCGCCACGGGTATGTCATTGGAGCGGGTTGCACGCCGCAACAGAATATTGTGAAAATATAGTTAGTTATATGCTACCTGGTATACAATACTTCCTCGCTTCTGAGGAAAGTCCGTTTTGAGTATCGCTTGGCGAATGGCACATCGGTTGTGTCCTTTCAGGATTTGATAGCATACGTTAATTGTTTCACCGTGGGTGAGGTTGATTGCTTGGGTTCAAGACCTAGATATGTGCGTGGCTAACCGTTTTAAGCTTAGTGGCTTGAGGTGCTTCATGAGTAATAACGTTGGGATAGAATCATGAATCATGGCAAGGCCACGTGATGTTATGACCTCTCGAGGAGGATTCAGGTACTCTATTTCTATAATGCGAGACGCGATATCAGTTCTATGTTATGATGACACAGAGGAATTGAATTGCAGCTCTTTTGCTGGAGACAGTTATCATGATTTGAGCTGTCATGATTCGAGTGTGTTCAGACGTTTCTATTGGAGCCTATGTCGTGCTCGTCGTGGCTTAGGCCGGTGTTGAGGTGTCTTATCACCAGTGCGGTGTCTTATAATCAAAATGACCGTTGGAGTCATTAATGAATACGAGCATATTGGATCTTAGCTTGTTAGAAAGGTAAAAATCGAGGCTTGACTCCGAAACCTATTGTGGTATCGGTTAAAAGTGAAATGGATTCATGAATGGTTGACCTGAGAGATGGGTTCGATATATCTCGTGTTTGGTTGCCGTGGGCATGATATGAAGGTGTTGGAACAAGACTCTATCTAATAAAAAAGGGGTTTTCAGTTGGTATTTGGTTATCATGGAAAATTGTGTGATTAGAGACTATTGTCTCGAGTGATTGGGTTGTTTGATACATCATGTGATCTCAGCCGGAGTAGTGAATATGGGTTATTGCAGTGGATTCGAGTGTATCCTGAGTATAGGCATGGGATTTGCATTTGGCCTATGATTTTAGAAAGTGCAATGTGATTTATGGTTCAGATGGTCTGTGAAATTTTGACTATATGGTGTTTTCGGACTTATATGAGATAGGGTGACGTATGATCGCCCGAGTATATGCTTGGTAAGGTCATTCAGCTGTTGAGTTGTTTCTAGTACAACTCTGAGTAGCTCGAGGACGAGCGTTTCTTTAAGTTGGGGAGAATGTAACGACCCGGCCCGTCGTTACGAGAATTTACCACCCCGTCATGTTGCAATTACATGTTTTATGCTTTTATATCAGTGTTAGAGCCTATCGGGTGAGTTAGGAGTGAATTGAATTGAAAATGAAGCAAATAGCATGTTTGAAGGAAGTTTGAATATGGAAAGTCAACCAAGAGTTGACTATCGAGTTAGAGTGCTCGGAATCGGATTCTGATGATTCGACTAGTTTCGGGGGATCATTTATAACTTAGGAGAACAATCGGAATTGAATTTGGAGGTCCGGTGTAGTTTTAGGCTTGAATTGGCTAAAGTTGAATTTTGGCGAAAACCGAACGGTAGGTGATATTTTGATCCGGGGTCGGAATGGAATTCCGACAATTTCTGTAGCTTCGTTATGTATTTTGGATATGTCTGCAAATTTTCAGGTCATTCGGAGATCGTCTGGTCGGGTTTTTGATCGAATGTCGGTTGTAGAAGTTGAATGAAAAACTTACGCTTGAATTGCTTGAATTCGATGTTTTTCCGTGTTAAAGTATGTGTTTTTATCATTGGAGAAAGTTCGTATCGTGTTTTGTAGTATGTTGGTGGTTGTCGTTGGGGTCCCGGGGGCCTCGGGGTGAATCCGGACCATCATCCGGCATTTTTGAACATGAAAAATCTGCAGAAAATTGCAGAAACGGTGCAGGATTTTTAGCCTTCGCGTTCGCGAGGCAAGGCCCGCGTTCGCGTAGGCGGGGACCAGTTGGTCATCGCGTTCGCGAAGAGAAGGGCCGCGATCACGTAAGAGGACATAGGGAGGCATCGCGTTCGCGTGTATGGAGGCCGCGTTCGCGTAGAAGAAGAAGGAAAGGCATCGCGTTCGGTTCAGCATGGTCGCGTTTGAAGAAGAAAATCTGGTGGCTGAGAAAAATGGTCATCGCGAACGCGTGGTTCAGTGCCACGTTCGCGAAGGGTTAGCCTGTCTGTGCATCGCGGACGCGAGTGGAGTCAAGCGAACGCGTAGAGCAAAGGTTCCAGGCAGTGAAGTTAAAACCAGAACATTTGATATACGGGTTTCACTCCTAGAAACCCCCATTGTTGAGCTCTAGAGTGAGAAAGTGACGGGAATGGCTGGGAAATCATCGGGTTATTGTCGGAGGTAAGTTTTATGTTTCATTTACGCGGTTTTATCTTGAAATCCCCTTTTATTTCACTGAAATTGGATCAAATTGTGGGGAAATTTAGCCTAGGCCAGGGCTTTGGTAAAATACCGATTTGAGCGGGCAAATGGAGTCCGATTTTGGTAAATTTTATATGTATGGACTCGTGGCGAGACGAGGGTTCTGGAAATATGAGTTTCGAAATTTTTCGAGATGTGGGCCCGGGGCTCGGGTTTTGCAAATTTCGTGATTTTTGATATTTTTCGAGTTCTTTCGATTGGGTGATGTTCCATTAGCCTATTTTGATATATTTGTGCTGATTTGTGCTAGTTTTGACGTGCGTGGATGCCGGTTCGAGGAGCTAAGGCGTCGCGGGCATGAGCTTTCATCGGTTCGAGGTGGGTAATACTTGTAAATGATGTTCTGGAGGGTTAGTAAACCCCGGACTTGCACATCTTAGTGTTGTGTTGAGGTGACTTGCACGTCGGATAACGGGCGTGGGGTAGAGCACCATTGGGGATCGTGACTTGGTCCGTCCCGCGTAATAAATAATAACACCAAATTGTTGAAATGAATTGGACTAATTATCATACTTGGGCTTC